>OVBW01000011.1:130355-177569 GCA_900406355.1 Erysimum pusillum | reverse complement strand
GAAAAGGAGTTTAGTAATATGGCATTGGAGAAAAGTTGAGTTTTGTAATATAGCATTAGAGGTAATATTCTCAAACTATTACTCCCTCTGAGTTGACAATTGTGTGAATCAATGTAATTTGCAAAACTATTACTCCCTCTGGTTGGTGATATTTACTTAAATGCAATTACGTAAGAGTGTTTGCTACATGTAGACCAATGTTTGAAGAAAATATGAAATTAACAAAATAATTTTTAGTTTTATTCAGATTTGTTTCTTTTTTTTTTAGGTTTAGATTCTTTACAGAAATTTCAACACGATATTTAAAATTTTCCAGAAAGAACAAATTAAAAAAATGGTCGGTTTAGGATTAGGTGGAATCTGTAAATAAACGAATTAAAAAGAAATGGTAAAAAATAGAAAGATTTTTAAAAGTATAAATTGGGATATTCGTACAGTGAGAGAAGAATGTCTCTGTGTAGAGACTAGAGAGACACGTGCTAAAAGGGGAAAAGAGAGACGAAATAGCTCTCTCCGGCGTCAGAATTGCGTCACTTTCCGTCACTGTTTCTTCAACTTCAATTTAATTTCGTTGGCTTTGAAGTTAAGGGAAACATAATTGTTCCTCTAAAAGCAGAAATAAATTTTGGTAGATGCTCTGTTTTTAAATTCATGTAGCTCAAAAGTTGTCTTCTTTTAATGTTTGGTTTTCTGGTGGCGATGCTCTTAACTCTTTAACTACCCACAATTTGGTTTCCGTACGGTTTATGATCTTAATTGAATATTTTATGAAGAATTGTGAGAGATTTCGGAATCTGAGGTTTTGGGTTTGTGATTGTTCCTGATAAAAATTATGGGATTTGGGTTTTTACTTTTTATGATCGATTTTGTATAAAGTAGCGATCTTTGAACAGATATAGAAAGTCTAGGTTTTTTTCTCTTTGTGTTTGGGTTCTGAGCAATGAAGAAGATGATTGGGAGTCCTGGAACAATGAGTGGGCTGATATTGAGATTAGGACAATGTGCAACTGCTGCTGCTTCAATCGGTGTTATGATCTCTGCTTTTGGCTTCTCTAATTACACTGCTTTCTGGTAATTTTCCGATTTTCAATCCCTAAACTTTATCTGAGATATGCAGCAAAACGGAGTCCTTCTTCTCATAGGTCTTTGTTTGTGCTTTTGTTTAGTTTAGTTGAAGTCATTGGACATTGATATACAAAAGATCGACACTTTTTTAGTTTTGTCTTCGATATAGAGCCAACAAAACTAGTTATAGCATGTGTCTGATTGTATCCGTTTAACTATTTTTCTGTTTTTGATTGTAAAATATGTGGAAATGGGATTGTTTCTATATTATTTTGATTCTTGGATAGGGTTTATATCTCAAATGACACAAGATGATGTTATCTTTTGCTTATGATTTCAGCTTCTTAGTAGCATCTATGGGTCTTCAGTTGATTTGGAGCTTTGGACTTGCGTGTCTTGACGTATATGCCATAAGGAGAAAAAGTGATTTACGAAGCCCTATCTTATTGAGCCTCTTCACTGTTGGTGATTGGGTACTTATTCTACCTCCTGTTTCATTATAGCAAATAGAGTTTATTCACAATGCTTTTGGTTAGGTGGTATCAGACTTAATACACATTTTATTGGATGTGCTGTATTTGTTTGATAGTTTTCTTTTGGAATTCTGCAGGTCACTGCACTTCTTGTTCTTGCAGCCGCGTGTTCCTCTGCAGGAGTTACAGTTTTATTCACAAAAGACACTGAATTTTGCAGGCAGCAACCCTCTCTCTCTTGCGATAGGTTTCAGATTTCTGTTGGTTTATCTTTCTTCAATTGGGTTTTGGATGCTATATCGTCTCATGCCATGTTTTGGATCTTGATATGATATTAAACAAACCCATTCTCCTTGATTTTACAAAAATCTATTTCTAGAATTGTTTTTTCTCTCTTCTTTAATCCAATTTATAACCGGAAACAGAGCAAGGTTACAAGTCATTTTGGTGAATCTCAAGACAACTGTGTCTCAGTAACCTCTTGTGACAGAATATTGATGATGTATTCGATCTCATCAGCAACCTCTTTCATCGAAGGCCTGTTTTGTCTCCGCTCGTTAAGGCATGCAGATGCTAAATTCCCAAGCTGCTGCATCGTCTGCAGGTCCAGGTTGTTAGCTGTCTTCTTCAGTAGTGGATCGATGCATTCGAGCAATCTATCTTCATCCATCATCTTGTTAATATACATCACCAGGTTCACATCTTCCTCTTCTCTACTGAAATCTATCGCCTTTTTCGATGTAACCATCTCCAGAAGCACAACCCCGAAGCTGTACACATCGCTCTTGTCAGTTAGCTGGAAATTCCTGTAGTATTCTGGATCAAGATACCCCAATGTACCTTGCGCACCCGTGAAGATGTGGCTCTCGTTATTAGCGGTTTCCGTCAAGTCCACAAGCCTTGAAAGCCCAAAGTCGGAAACTTTGGCGTTTAGCTTCTCGTCAAGCAAGATATTGCTTGATTTTACATCGCGGTGGTATATCGGTGGCTGTGCTGCGGAATGGAGATAAGCTAATCCTTCAGCGGTTTGGTAAGCGATCTGCAGTCTGCGACGCCAAGTCAGCGGTTTCCAAGAATGGTCTGGACTGCCATGGAGATGTTCGAATAGCGTTCCATTGGGAATAAACTCGTAAATCAAGAGAGGCAATTCAAGATCGACACAGCAACCAAGAAGCCTAACTAAGCTTCTGTGGTTGACTTGGCAGAGAATCCGGACTTCGTTAAGAATCTGATCAGTGCCTTTTGTGTTATTAAGCTTTGCTCGTTTGATCGCGGTTATGGTTCCATCCTCAAGAACAGCTTTAAACACTTCTCCGAAACCTCCGGTGCCTATGAGATTGTCCTTTGAGAAATTGTTGGTTGCTTTTGTGATTTCTCTGCCGGTGAAGATTCTTGATGATTTTCCGGTGGAATTTGCGCTAAGCATCTCTTCTCGCTCCTTGACTATGTTCTTGTGTATCTCTTTTTTAACCTTTTGGTGGCTATGTTTGTTTGCAAGAACCGCTACCGCAATCGCTAGTGTAACTCCCACAACCGCAACAGCCGCACCTTCAAGAGAAAGAAGTTAAAATGGTGTAAAATCATATGAATGTATAGTTTGTTTTTTTCGGTTTTTATGTTCATCCTCTGTACCTGCGAAAACAACGGTCTTCTTCTTCTTTTTGCAGTGTTTCCCATGGCGACATTTACCACCTAATACATGTATGTCAAGATTCAAGAACTAATCAAACACAATTATATGATTCAAAAACTTGATCTAATGGGTCACTTGTTATGCTGTAAACTTACATATTGCGTTAACCGGATCCCATTCCAAGCCCTTCTTGCAGGAGCATCGTTTCAGGCCGAGACTCGTCGGGTCGGGCAAGCACTTTGATTTTCCCAACAAGAGGTTACAATCTACATCAGTTTTGCAAACCGGTTCCTTAGGCAATGCCCATTGCAACTCTAGCCCCGTGTCAGGCCATTTTTTCCCGGGTGGAGGAACCTCTTTGCTTGGATTCAAACCAACAAAGCTCTGGTACGCGAGGCATCCTCCACCGTTAATCCTGATCGTGTAAGCGGTTTGAGACCCATCGGTTCTGAAGGTGCAACACAAGGGAGCCTTAGAACAAGGTGATGCGTTGTTCTTGATGTAGCTGTAGCATAAGCTGGTGGGACTACAATCTATTGGCGCCTGCAGACCCCAAAATCTCTTGGTCAGTCCTGAAAACCGGGTTTCAGTACATTTTGACCCAATTCTACTTTCATTGAACCCAAACCGTATCAACCAATGTAAAACTCTTCTCAAATTTAATCATAAACCAACTGGTTCTACAGTTTTCACATCAAACCAACTGCGAATTGTTTGATTATCGACATAAACCAACATAAACCAAACCGTATGATCCAATGCTAATAAAAAAGGATGTCAGGTCCAAAAAACCAGTTCGAACCAGAGGAAAAAGATAGTGTTGGTTTACCTGCAGCATAGCCTGAGAGCAATTAAGCAGCAAGATAGTGTTGCTGCTAGTGATGCTGAAAGGGAGATGCGGATCGAGCTCGAGGCCCTGTTTAGAGACATCAGCCGAGATACAAGATGCGGAGCTAGCAAGACCTGGCGGGCGTAGAACAATCCGCTGGGTCACCGAGTTGATGGACGTGATGACATAAGATGACCCATGGAGGGCTCCGAAATAGAGCTTACCCCCAACACAATTTATCCGGTAGGCTTGATCGCCACAGTTTGGACCCGTGCTTAACGGATAAGGTACAGCCATGGGTCCGCAGTTAGGACACCGTGGTGGTCCGGCCATGGGAGGTTTTGCCTTAGCATGACGGGCACATGAATGGCCCGCGCATGCTAGCCATACGGTCAAGAGAGTTGGTATCAATACGGCGTAGTATGATCGCTTCTTCTCCATTTTTTGGTAAATGAATTAGAGTGTGGAGAATTAGTGATCAAAAGATTTGGACAAAGGTTTAGGTTTATGTACTAATGAAGGGTCATTAATTATTATTAATGTTATTGTATATACTTGTGGCTATACAATTGTTACGTACCTCTTAGTGTGATGATAAAGTTAAAAAAGAAAAAAGAAAAAAAGCAAATCCCGAGTTGTTGTAAAACGAGAAAATGTGAGGATTGATTTGGATTTGCTCAAAATCATGTTTGTATTTTCTAAGGAAGATTGTGCAGATTCAGTGTCTGTCATGATCATCCCGACATTTTCATGTTTCCTAAGTTTTCTATACTATGCAACGACAACTATACTTCCCATTATTCTCTTTATCTTTAGGTATTGATTGTTCATTTTAATGATAAATACTACTTGCTTTTGTATTTTACATATCTCTGCCATTTGTTTTAGTACGATCAGAAAAATAAATACACAATCATTCTGGTAGATTTTATAAATTACAAAGATAATTGTTATTAATACGTTTTGTTCTTACTTAATTATATATGTAACTAATTAGTAAAAGTAACTTTGTAATATCAGTATATCACATATATATTAATGTTCCTAGGATTCTGAGAAAATATACATTCATTTTTTGGATTTGAGAAAATATGCAAGTGATCAGATTAACCATTACTGTGACAACATAGGGTTTTCTAGAATATGTTCTAGTAAATCTACAATAAGGTTTTTTCCGTATACATCTTCCAAGATATATTACGAACTTTAACAAACACTAAGGAACAAAAAAAAAAAAGAATAAAGATGAACAATGTATTCAAGATCCAAAGCTTTGCACATGCAAAGATTTTAAAGTCTATCACATATTATAATTTTGGTATTTGTTGTTAAAAACTTAAACACGAGAAGTGTTCCGGTTTCATTACGGAGTTATGTATCCAAGTTTAAGATACCGTTCCTACTTCCCACACCACTGGAAAGCCACTCGGATTAACAACCCCTTAATTAACATATGGCCATTATTTATACTTTTATACCCTTTACTACATATGGTCAAGTCAGCAAAAATCTAATCATCATGATCTCGGATCAACTTCGTAGGTTAAAAAAGAATGCACAAGTTGGTTGACAGGAAGACAAAGATAATGCATAAGTGACAAAAGATCTCGACGCAATCTGAAAAAGCAATCCGAATCGTAGGTACTTTCTTGTCATAAATAAAACTAAAAGCGTAGAAGTGTGAGTTTATCAGAAATGAATGCCCTTATTTGCAAAAGTATTAGCGTGTGATCTTCTGGGCCGTTTAAGAGCCCAATATGTAAAGCTTGATTCTCAAAAGCCCAACATTTTTTTTTGTTCTTCTTCCTCGCTCTTACCTCCGAAAGCAAAGATTCTTCGATCTTCCTCGTCTGGTTTCGTTTCTAAAAGTAAGATTTCAATAAATATTTTCATAATTATGTCTTTCGAAAATTACGGAACTATACAAAGAGATTGATAATGGAATCAAACGAATTATGCATAAAAATATTTGCTGTGTTAATTTTTGATGAAGATGTAATACAATTTAGTATTACTGTTTGCGTAGAGGATTAAAATGAGTTCGAAAGTTGTGGAAGATGAAATTAGTTCCTTTTTCGAATCGTCTCCACCTCTGAAGAATATGGAGGAGATCTCAGAGAAGCTTAATCAGTTCATTGAGCTGAATTCTTCGTCCCAAGGTGAGATCAGAATTGATTATATATGTGACATTTTGATTTTATATGTTATAGTTTCTCTAATCACTTGGAAAGTTTTCATCTTTGAGGAGGAAGGAGGATCGTATGTGTGACTTCAGGTGGAACTACGGTTCCATTGGAGCAACGATGTGTAAGGTATATCGATAATTTCAGCTCCGGAAACAGAGGTGCTGCGTCTACTGAGTAAGTTTAGTTTCTCTTTTCAGTCACTCTTTTAGAAGAAGCCTTGTTTATAAGCGTTCTTGATCTGAATTGGTTTTGATTTGGTACATAAGGAATTTCGTGAAGGCAGGATATGCTGTGATATTTCTGTATAGGAGGTAATATTAGTTTTTTTTTTGTGTTTCTGGATTGTGTGTAGTTGAGAAGTAGGTGAAAGTTTGTTGTGGTAATGGTGATTCTTGATATCGGTTTTATGTGAATCTCTAGGGGAACTTGCCAGCCTTATTGCCGGTCTCTTCCTGATGATCCATTCCTTGATTGTTTTGGGTTTCCACATAAGAAAAACATTCAAGGTTTTTCATTAGATCACCTCTTTTTCAATATACATATATTCATCTTTCTTCAAATGTAATGCACCGTTTTACTGATATTAAAGTGCATGTTTCAGTCTGGTACGGTAACAAGTTATGTCTTCATTCATCCTTTTTTTTTTTCAGTTCATGAATCTCATTTGGAAGCTGTGAAAATGGCTGTTATGGATCAGCAAGCTGTATGTATTAGACCAATTCTTTCTTTTGTTGAATTTATTTTACGAAAAAGCTAATCTCTTTATTTTTGTTTGTTTCTTCTTCTTTCGAGTTCTAATACGTAATTGCCGATTAACACTGCAGGCAGTATCAGAAGGTCGCTTACTAAAACTCCCATTCTCAACCATATTTGAGTATCTTCAGGTTCTTCAATCTTACACAAGCTTATAATCGAATCTTAACTGCACAAGAAACCCCCAGAAGGCAATAGAATCAACAGAGCTACAGCTGAAATCACTTTCTCTTTGTGAATGTTTCTTGTTACAGATGTTGCGGTTGATTGCAACGGGATTGAAAGATGTCGGTCCATGTTCAATGTTTTATCTTGCTGCTGCTGTGTCTGACTTTTATGTGCCATGGGAGAGCATGGTAAGAGTCTTATTTCCTTATGACCATGGCTACACAATTCTTGTGTCTGATAAAATGTTTTTATAATATTTGGTGAAACCAGACAGAGCACAAAATAGAATCAGGATCTGGTCCGTTGGACATAAGACTAGCTCAAGTCCCTAAAATGCTTTCAATCTTGAGATCAAATTGGGCTCCAAAGGCTTTCTGCATATCATTCAAGGTCAATCTCTCTCTCTCTCTATCTATTCTCTCTTGTATTAATACTCCATGATTCGATCATTTATATGCAAATTCTTGATCCAGCTTGAGACAGACTCAAAGATTCTGATAGAGAAGGCTACAAAGGCTCTACGAAGATACAAAGTGCACGCAGTTGTAGCCAACGAGCTATCAACACGTAAGGAGGAAGTTGTGGTTGTTTCAAGCAGCGGTAATGTTGTGGTTAGACGCGATTGCGATAAGCCTGAATCTATCGTTGAAGATAATCTCATTCGTCTTATCGTAGATCGACATTCAACATACATCAAAGAATCTCACAGTTGATGCCTCAAATGCTTCTAAGACCAAGAACAGTTTGAATCTTTCCTCCACACAAAATATATAATCTATAAGATGATCTGTGTGTTATGTGTATGAATGCTGATTAAGTTTGACCATAAATTAAACAATTTTTCAGATTTGAATTGACGAGTTATAATTTAACACTGAAATGTTTGAATATATTAATAGATGATCATATAATTTTTTTAAACTAAAAAAATCATGAATCATCTAGTTGTCTCTATAAATATAATAATTTCTTAGAACATAGTCAAATAGACAAATACATCGAACTTAATATTTAGCGTAAGTGACACGAAATCCAAATATATAAATACAAATGATATGATTTTCGCAAAGATAAAGAAGACACATAAGATAACACACACTTGACTTTACAATTACACAAATAACAAACCCACTAAACAAATTATACATACATGATCGATCCACCGTAAATTCAAAAAACCAGTAAATTACATATTTGTTTCTTCATCAAAATTATGGACATCCTTACAACACTTATATTTACAGTTTTACCATAATTTCGATGATTTAACATAATTTAGTTTTACTAGCAAGGATAATAATTTAAGGTGGACCGTATACGTACATATTATATATAGCAATAGTTAATATACAATTACCACAACCGTTTTCTTTCGTATATCGATTATCAGTCCTTACGTACGTTTGGAGATGTTCCTCGTGGGAACACGAGACGGCGAAGACGGTGTCGTTTCAAGTAATCCAAGCCTGTCCGTCCCAAATCTTCGGCGATCGGATGTTCGAAACCTTCCGGAGGAGTCGCCGGGAAGTTTCATGTAGTAACCGGCGTTAGAAGGAGAGTTATGATCGCTGAGCAAAACCGACGAAAAGCTTCCTTCTCTTCTATACATAACAATGGCTTTGTACAAAAAAGGAATCAAACCTTCCATATCTTTTTTAAGCTCTTAAAATCCTTTAGAAACTTTTCTTCTTCTTTTTGATGAGATTTTTTTTAATGGTTTTGTGATGATCAATGCGAGAGAGAGCTTTGGTGTATAATATAAGAGGGAAGAGGGTAATGATAGTGATGTGGCGTGATAGGTGTAATGCCACGTATGCTTAAACGTGACGGTAAATAATGTTTTCGATAGGATATGCATCGAAGAGAAATATAAATAAAGATGTTTTTTATGAGACGAAAGATATAATGTGAAAGGGAAGTCTCAGCTTACAGAAAGATACCTTGAGCTTCTCAAGCAATCTTGAAATCACCATTTATTAGATAATGAAAGGTATCATCATAGTTTGTTAACGCAATGGTAAAATTTAAGAGAGGTTGTGACTAATAAAAAATTAAAAAGTAATGGAATAGTGTAAAAAACTTGAGGAATATGAGGAAAGAGAGTGTTTTTTGAGTAAAAATATGAGTGTTTTTGAATATAAAATTAATAAAGTTTGGGAAGTTTTTGTTATGATTGGAGAGAGGGGTTGTTATTTAGAAAGTGTTTGGAGAGAGTTTTTAGAAGATAGTGGGTGTGTTTAAATATAAAATTAATAAAAGTTGAGTAAAAGGATGAAAGAGAATGTATAAAGTTGAGTAAAAGGAAGAGAGAGTGTGTATTTTAATAATTTTAAAACTTCTTGCAACCGATCGGGTACACCACTGCCGATGCTCTAATAAACTTATTAATGATAGACTCATGACCAACAATTTAGAAATATCCTAATTTTGAAAGTAGAAACAATCTATACTTGATGTAAAATATAAAAAAAAAAAAAAAAAAGGAAAAAAATCTGTATTTAAAATCTGAAAAAAANAAAAAAAAAAAAAAAAAAAAAAAAAAGGAAAACAATCTGTATTTAAAATCTGAAGAACAATCTCTAGTAAGCTAAAGTATTAAATAATGTTGATTCAAAATTAATTTCGTATCAAATTACCCACCGCACTAGCCTAAAAAACTTGAATGAAGTCATGGTTTGCATCATAGATCGGGAAAAGTTTGATCCCATTGTCAAGTTTATTTTATATATTATCCAAAAAAAAGAATCCTTGTTGTTGATTAAATACATATAGAGTTTTATATATATATTTGACTTCAATGCAGATATAATTGGCTCCTCACTATGCTTTCTTAGCTTTCAGGATCGTGTTAGGTGAAGAGAATAAGAACAAACACATATAGCCGTTAAAAATTTAAAAAGCATAAATTATACTTTGGGCTGTAAAATGGAAGCCCAACATGTAGAATGTGAGCTTCCTATTTGGCCTGACGTGGTTTAATGCCGCATTTCTCATTACTGTATTTGCTTTGAAGAAAGCAATTGTAATTAAAGATTCCGGTTTGGTTCGGTTTAATATATCCGTATAGATGGAAAAAATCCGTTAAATAAAGTGTAATGATTAAGAAATAGAATCATTCTGTGTGGCCTTTTTGACTTCAAATCAGAGAACCGCCAACGAAGAATCGTCTTCTTCGTCTTCTCCGTCACCGATCTTCCAATTTTAATAATCGGCGGTGGTGATGGATCCTAACGATCAAAAAAACGGCGGAGGATTTTTTGCCTCTATTGCTTCTACCATCACCAATTTCGGATCGGTCATGAGCAAATCAGTTAACGGGTAAGGAAATCGAATCCCCAACATTTTCATCGTTCGATCCTCAATTCGTCAGCTGGATTCACATACTGTTATGCTCATATTTGATTTGCGCTCCGTGTTAAATTGTTGAAATATTTTCTGAAAATAATGGTGTAATTTTGGTTTTGGTTTGGATTTGAAGTCTTGTGTTGAATTCTGGAAAAGATCTAGTGCTAGAATTGGGGACGATTGTGTTTGATGAGCTATGGTTTTTACATTTTTTGTCAGTTTGATGGGATATGAAGGGCTTGAAGTTATTAATCCAGAGGGAAGTACAGAAGATGCAGAGGAGGAAGCAGGAAGAGGAAGATGGAAGCAAGAGGTATATGATGCCATATACAATATTAAAAAACAAAAATTCTTGATCAATCGTCTGAGTTCATATGTTGGCTTGATTTCTCAGGAACGGGATGGCTATTGGAAGATGATGCAGAAGTACATAGGTTCTGATGTTACATCCATGGTGACTCTTCCTGTGATCATTTTTGAACCCATGACAATGCTGCAGAAAATGGCTGAGGTTTGTGTCCTAAGATTAGATTATATGAGAAATCTTTTAGCTTTTGGTCTGGTAATTTATACTCCCAAAGCTGAATATGTATCCATTCGTTTTGTTTCTCACAGTTGATGGAATACTCGCATCTGCTAGATATGGCTGACAAAACCGAAGACCCTTACATGCGCATGGTATATGCATGTAAGCACATCCCCATTCTTCATCTCCTTCTTTGTGTTCTTCATAGCCGCCTAGGATCAGTATCTCTTCTTGTAGTTTTGTGTCATGGTGTGGCTAATTTCAGTTGATCTTTAACAGCATCATGGGCTATATCTGTGTATTATGCCTACCAACGTACCTGGAAGCCGTTCAATCCAATTCTTGGTGAGACTTACGAGATGACTAATCATAATGGGATTAATTTTATAGCTGAGCAGGTGAGTCCTTTCTTTAGAATTCACATTCCACTTTTACTCGGAAATAATCATGAGTTCTAGTTGATATATCATTGTTCTGTTCCTTAGGTCTGCCATCACCCACCGATGAGTGCTGGTCACGCAGAAAACGAGCACTTCGCTTACGATTGCACTTCAAAACTGAAAACGAAATTCCTAGGCAATTCAATCGATGTTTACCCAGTAGGAAGGTAATTTCTCCTAAACATGGATCTGTCTGCAAGTATATATATGTCGATTTCAGATTCTCTATAGAGAGACAAAATCAATCAACCTTTATATTCAACGAATTTGTGGTGCAGGACACGAGTGACCCTCAAAAGAGATGGTGTTGTTCTTGATCTTGTACCTCCTCTGACTAAGGTTCATAACCTTATCTTCGGACGAACATGGGTCGATTCGCCAGGAGAGATGGTCATGACGAACCTGACCACTGGTGACAAAGTGGTGCTTTACTTTCAACCATGTGGCTGGTTTGGGTAAGTTCTTGCTTCATTTAACTTTTAAATAAAATCCCATCTCCATGCTTCTCCATTTAGAGCTGAAATGTGTACCTGATGGACAGATCTGGACGTTATGAAGTGGACGGTTACGTGTATAATTCAGCTGAAGAGCCCAAGATACTAATGACCGGTAAATGGAACGACTCCTTAAGTTATCAGCCATGTGACGCAGAAGGCGAACCTCTTCCAGGCACCGAGCTCAAGGAGGTTTTGCCAATTTCTCTCCTTACCAAACTCAAGCAAACCCTCTGCAGAAAATCTTTAGTTACCTTCTAATTCCCTTACTTTTCCACAGGTGTGGAAGGTCGCTGAAGCTCCAAAGAATGATAAATACCAATACACACACTTTGCTCACAAGATCAATAGCTTTGACACTGCCCCTAAAAAGCTACTATCATCTGATTCACGTCTACGTCCTGATAGATACGCGCTCGAGATGGGTGATATGTCCAAATCTGGACACGAAAAGAGCAGGTAAACTACTCATAGTCTTATGGTCATCGCCGGTTTTTCGATTCATCATCCCTAAGTAATGTAAAGACTAATAGGAACCGGGTTTTGTTTCTCAGCCTAGAGGAGAGACAAAGAGCTGAGAAGAGAAGCCGAGAAGAGAAAGGCCAAAGATTTGTTCCAAAATGGTTTGATGAAACAGAGGAAGTCACTCCTACACCATGGGGTGATCTTGAAGTTTACCAATTCAACGGAAAGTACTCAGTGCACCGCACCGAAGCAGATAACTCTGAGGATAACACCGATGTGAAGTTGACCCAATTCAACCCTTGGCAATTTCCAGACCTTTCTGCTTAATGTTGTGTAATGCTTTTTTTTCTTAGATCTTTCTTTTGTTTCTGGTATTCATTAACCAGTTTCATTGTATTCTTCCATAAAAGAAAATCTATATTTTTATAATCTAATCTCTGTTTAAGGCTTAACCTGATTACTGTTTTCTGAGATTGAGTGATTTATCTGAAGGCAATATGAATTGAAGCATCGTCGTTAAAGCCGACACAAAGGGCAGAACAAGAGCTAGAAGGAAATTGAGAAGTTTCTTGGGGCCAAAGCAGCTAAACAGTACGAAAAATAGCATTTTAAAATATTTCACTAACTTATAAAACATAAAAGATATATAGTGGATAAAGGATAGAGCATAAGAGATAGAATGAAATCACAAGAACATCGAAAATAAGATCTTGGTTGGTACGTAACAAAAATAGGAAGTGGTGCAAAAAACAGAAGATAAAATAAAAAAAGAAATACTAGTAATATTAGCTGTCGTGGGAGAGGTAATTACGCAACGGTCGTGGACTCACGAGGTTGTTTTCTCTGAAACATTTATTTTTTTACACGTTTTTGGTAACATGAAATGAAGATAATCAGTTAACCAATTGGGTAGAAAGCATTTACCGCGTTTCATGAGGGACGACGTCTTCTTATTATATCCCCTCGCAACTATCTCCACTCTTTAACCAAAAAAAAAAAAAAACTATATCCACTCTTCAATAGTATTAACTTATTAAGTAACATAAATAATACTAGTTTCTTAGTTTACCTGAATTCAACCACAAGTTTAACTTACGTTGGTATTAAGTTATAAAGATTTTTTTTTCACATATTTTCATTACTTTTTCAACAACAAGATTCATTTGTTACCAAGCTTTTCTATGCTACGTGATCAAATTAAATTCCACGATTTCCAACATTTGTTTTTAAAAACTAAAGAAATTAAATAGAAAAGTTTATATTTTGATTAGTAGAAGAGTTTCTACTATATTCAGCTACAATGTTCATATCAAATACAGTATTAACTTTAATTCCTCTTTGTTTTTCTTGTACTTATCATTTGAAGCCTATGAATTCAAATCTATTAAATTCCCAAAAAAATGTTTACAATTCCGACATCTTAATTATAGATAGAAATACTTTTCTTTAAAAAAAAAAAAAAAACACTTCAGATTACAAGGTTCAATAACTTCAATGATTTAAAGTATCATTGTATAATACGTTTACCGAAGATATCTCACTCATCGTTTTGTTTGCCTCTTTGCTAAAAGCGAGGGTAATTAACTAATTATCAGTATCCGGTTCAATCAACCGACGCATCTTCTTCTCATTCAACCGACGTAATTTTTCTTTTTCTTTTTACTTTCAACTGTCTTTCATAACTTCCCATTTTCTTCTCGACGACTCTCTCTCTCTCTCTCTATCCATATATATACGTCACATTCTCTCTGATCTCATAACACTGTTCATAGAGTGAAGAGTTGAATACCTTGAGACCGGTTTAATCAAACCGGTTCGGATTGAAATGGATAATCTACTCTGCGACGAGTCATGGCTCTCGAGTCCTCTAACTCCGGAGCCTTTACCAGACTTCCGCCACAGTACTACTCACCACAATGACGTAGCGGCGATGTATCCGCCGATAGACACAGCGACGGTGGAAGAAGCCATTTTAATGGATTTAGAGAAAGAGTTATGTTTTAGTAATCATGGAGACAAGCTTATTGAGTTTTTCGTCACTAAGAAGTTAACCGACTTTAGGTTTCAAGCGGTTCAATGGCTACTCCAGGTATCTTAATTATAAGATTTTTTTTTCTTTTCCCTTTGTGAGTTTTGGAATAAAACTAAAATTTTATAGTTACTTTTTTTGGTAAAATTNTTTTTTTTTTTTTTTTTTTTTTTTTTTTTTTTTTTTTTTTTTTTATAGTTACTTTATAACAACCTACAAAATCTTTCAAGATCGACTTTAAAATGGTGGGTTTACGAAAAAAGAATTTTACAGCAAAATTATTAATTCATATTAACGTGACAATACAACCTACTGGATGTGCCAAGTAAAGAATCTATTTTTTAAGTTTTTGTTGTTTGTTGTCACGTATTAAAAACGCTATTTGCATTGCAATTGGTGTAAAATCGTTTTAAATTTCTTAGTAGCTCTAAGCCAAATTTTACTAACGATGGGTTTGAAAATAATTAGATGGTTAATTTTTTTATATCATATGTTTTATAAAGCGAAAGTTTATTTTTTGTTCTACTTTCTCAGACTCGGAGTCGGCTAAATCTTTCATTTGAAACGGTATTTTCCGCCGCAAATTGTTTTGATCGGTTCCTCTATGTGACTAGCTGCTACGTAAGTCTATTTATTTTTCCATAATCAAACAATATCTTATGTAAAAATCGGTTGAATGAAATGTTCATTATACATAAATGCAGGAATGGACGAAGTGGATGGTGGAACTAGT
The DNA here is from genome assembly GCA_900406355.1 of Erysimum pusillum. Classification (NCBI taxonomy): domain Eukaryota; kingdom Viridiplantae; phylum Streptophyta; class Magnoliopsida; order Brassicales; family Brassicaceae; genus Erysimum; species Erysimum pusillum. The sequence goes on along the minus strand of OVBW01000011.1, from coordinate 162,430 downwards.
TGCAGTAACCTCATTATCGATCGCATCAAAGTTCAACGAAGTTTCTTCTCCTCTACTCCAAGAACTTCAGATGGAAGGTCTGAATCATATGTTTCACCACAATACCGTTCTTGAGATGGAACTCATAATGTTGAAAGCTCTCGAATGGCGCGTTAACTTGGTCACAAGTTACTCTTTTTCGCAAACCCTTGTGTCAAAAATCGGTGTGTTAGACGATCGTATGATGATGAATCAAATTACAAATCATCTGCTCGATGATTTATGCGGTATTAATAATAAGATCTATCTCTACTTTCAAAATGTTTCTTGTTATAGAAGAAAGAGTTATTCGAATTAAAAATTGAATCTTAAATCTTGATGGAGATTTGAATATGCTTCAATATCCACCAAGCGTTGTGGCAGCTGCGGCTATGTGTAATATTCTGGAAGAGAAGGGGCTTCGAGATCACAACCTTGGAAAAATTATGAATCTCTTTGGACAAAATCACAAGGTAAATTAAGTGTATTTTTATGATTTTTTATAGTAGAACCTTTGAGTGTAACAATGTTTTATTAACTACCTAGTTTTATTTTTGTTAATGCATTAAGTTAGTTTTTAATTGCAGGAGAAAATTGTGAAATGTGTTGATATGAAGAAATATCAAAACATCGATCATTCGTCGTGGAGAAGAAAAGGGTGTGAAGGGAAAAGTCTTGTGAGTATGTTGCAGAGAGGAGATGTGATGAACATGAGTGGTGATTATCACGTTGAAAATCTTTCTGCCATTTTTCAGATTTTACGATCCGATAATAAGAAGAGAGATAGAGAAAACCATCAAGACAATATTCGTCCTGCAAAAAAAATGATTATTGAAATGTGAAAACTACATTTAGCATTTTATGGGAAAAAAAAGCAAGAGAGACTTTTTTTTTATTGATTATACACAGATTGTAATCTCAATTGTAATGTACTTTAAAATAATTTTTGACAATAAAAATCATATATTTATTTTTTATTTTATGTACTAATTTGTATAATTAAAATAATAATTTACTACAACATAAATTTAAATTCTAATGTTAGTAATATATAAACAAATTGCCGTTGACATTACGCTATAATTTGTACTCATGTAAATCCAGCAAAATTGTTATACAAACCCCACACACAAAAAAATAGTGAAAAAAAATAATTGGAAGAAAAATATGAGTTTCAGAATGTAACACGCGGCAGAATATGAGTGGTTCCAAGAAATAGATAACTATATCCACAAGTTCAGTTCTGATGATAAAGATTGTTCATCAAAAGGTAAGAATTATCGTTAATTCCCTCCTAACACAAAAATGAGCTCGTTGCCGTTATCGTCATCTCTCATTCGTCCACTGTCGACCTTTTCGGCTCATGGCCATGGTCGGAGCCAGAACCGTTGTTTCGGTCGGAAGCAACAGTCCCTCGTTGTCCGAGCCGCAAAACTGCCTGAAGGGGTAAATTCGATTATTTGTTCAACAATCAAGATTTATCTTCAATGGTAAGACTTGGTAATTAAATCATTTTGTAGGTGATAGTACCAAAAGTACAACCCAAATCTCAACCTGCGTTTCTGGGATTCACACAAACAGCTGAGATATGGAACTCAAGAGCTTGCATGATTGGTCTCATCGGTACTTTCATAGTCGAACTGGTGAGTTTCAAATTGGTTCTTTTGAAAGAAATGATTTAGACATACAACGAAATCAAAATTTAAACATCATTTATGTGTATTCCAGATTCTGAACAAGGGAATACTTGAGATGATCGGTGTAGAGATTGGGAAAGGGCTTGATCTTCCTCTATAATGTGTTGTTTGTTCTTCCGCACAAAAACAAACATCTTTATGAATGTAAAATTCTAAGTTTACTTACATATCAAAACGTAACATTTGTTATGAAAGTTTTGAATCTTCTGAGATTCTTTAGAGGACACGAGTGGTGCGAGCATCTATGATTGCTACTTTACCTAATGGCTCTGAGAGAGTCAATGCTTCTGAAAGAGAGATGCGTTTGTTTCTCCACGCAGATTCAGCCCATGATTTCATCTTCTCTCCTTCGCTTTTTCTGTTCTCTTGAATCAGTAGTAACTCCGCATACCCGCCTTCAAAATCAATAAATCCAACAAGCCTTTTAGCTAAGTTTAGCAATTGATTCTGTTTGAAAGAGAACTAACTAAAGCTTTACCTCTTGCTAGAGCCATTACTTCTTGCTTTTCCAAGTTTATTATCCCTATAGAATACAGAGAAAATGGTGAGGACAATCGTCTTTCTTTTGATAACCTGCAAAGTAGATGTCTGTAAGTACCTTCTGAATCCAGTGGAGGTGCTTTCATGAGATCCAACGCTTTTCTGAAGAGACCCTGAGATAAACAAGAATAGGTGTAAAATGAGGAAATTCCAAAGGTTATGAGTTTAAAGAAATTTGTTTCTGACCTCTTGAATCAGGATAGAACTCGACCGTTCTTGTTTTGCTTTGTTTCCGTACATCAGAGCCACAGCGGTTAAAATCACACCAACCTTAGGATGATTACCTCCTGAAAATGAATTGAGGACGATAAAAGCATACAATTTGTTAGTCTGGTGCTTTAATCATTAGAAGTTGATGACCCTAAAACCGCACCATAAAGTACCATAATGTTCCTCAGCCATTGTCAATGCGTGTGTCAGTGTCTTCTCCGCAACATCAAAGTTTCTATCAAAAGCAAACACAAACAGGGAATGATGATATAGCCAGAAAATTCAAACTAGGACCTGTATGCACAGACTCAAAGCCTACCCAATGTGTGACTCGAGCTGACCCAGAGCAAACGTGGCTGCCAGTGAGACTGCCTTCAAATTCATGTTACAAGAGCACATAGATTCATTGGTCTCTGTAATTCCTTGAATTGCCTTTTGATACATCTCCTTTGCCATTTCAAAGTTTCCGGTGGCATGCAAGAATTCCCCATAAGAAAGTGCAATGTTACCTATTTTTATGTAGTTATTAAGAGGTCCCAAAGATCAGGGTTCAATATATAAAAGACAGGGCTAGCTCCAGATTAACAATTTAACAGTAAAGGAATAGTGTGTACCTTTGCAGCTTTCATGATTCTCAAGTCCTTGAAACAAAGATTCGGCTGCACCCAAAAAGCTTAAAACATTAAACTATGCACAAACTTACTGTGGAATCAAAACACAGAGAAGAAAGGTTGAGGCTTGTTTCTCTACCAGATTCGATACTTCCTTTCACAAGCTCAGTGAGGCCTTTGATAGCTTTAGCTGTAGCAGCCACATCTTGATTACTCTCATGGCTTCTCTCTTTTACCAGTTTTATAAATTCGTCAGCAACATTCAATGAAGCATCATCCTAAACAGGGAAGACAATAATCAAATTTCTACACAAGTTCAAAAATGTAGACATACAAACATAGTAGCACTGTTGGGATTTGAACCTGTCCTGACTGAATCAACAGACCAACGAGGGCTTCCACAGCAACAACTGCACAACAAAAGAAACTTTCAGACACTGAAAATCACAACACTCAACAACCTGAAAACCACATATTTTTCAAAAAACAAGAACCTCTAATAGGCAACAAAGAGAGTGTCAGAGTCATGACTTGCTTGAGGCGTTCAATGGCCTCACTACTGCTCCCACTGTAAACATAGAAATCCAAACACTAGATGTTTATAAAATCTTAAGCTTAAGATTGTAAAAAGACAAGTTCAGAGAGAAAAGGGTAAAAAAAAAAGATGAAACCTTTCGTATAAAAGATCAGACATGGCAAGCAAGACAGTAGCTTTAGAATCTTGAGAAACCTGATCATCGTTAGGTTGATTCCCAAGACATTGTTCAAGAACTAGCATCCCTTGAGCATAAGATTCATCTGCAAATTCAGAATTCGAAATCAGTCAGAAACTAAGGTTTAAGCACCTGAAATTTCGATGACCGATCATAAATAGAGAAAAAGACCTGATTTTTGTGACCTAGCGTGGGAAAGAGCGTAATTGACCATCTGAATAGCAACATGATTCGTGTTTGGAACGCTGATTTCGCCGTGAATCAATCTCAGTGGCGTCGTGTGTCGAACAAGGCTTCCTCTAACCGAAACCGTACGGCCACGAATCGTTGAGGCAGCTGCTCTTGAAAATTTGACAGCCGCGTGAAACATAATCGCTCAGTTTACTCTGTATCTTGCGCAGAGAAAGGTTTTCTGGAAAACTCAGCAACTTCGGAGCTCTTCCTCTCGCCGTGACGCCGTCAATCGGTATTGAGTTTGGTTTGGTTTAATTGTGTTGGTACTTGGTATTGTGATAACCAATTAAACCAAAAAGAATCCAAAAATTATGTCTTTTTTTATATATAAAGAATATAGTCCATTGTTGTATATGTTCATATTTGTAGATTTTTTGTAAATTGTTCTTCTTTGTCATTTTGCAAATTCACTCTTTGTATTTTCTTGATTTTGTAAACAACTTTTAGTTCTTTTTTCTTGCCATCTTAGTCTAATGGTCTATTGAGTAACGGTGGTGACTTTACGAGGATTTACCACTAGGGTAATCGAGTCTAGTCAACGATTGTAGTTTTATCTAAATTTGCATCATGATTTGAAGTGTTATCTTAATTCGGTTTCATTTATCATTTTGCTTCAACTTCAAGTTATATGGACCAATTAATCATATGTACTGTATGTTATATATATTATCTCTTGCAAGATACCTATCCACCAAAAGACTTCAACCTTCCCACTTGTTATAAAGAGCAAGTCTAGAGTCTAGAGTCTAGTGACATTCTTGGCTTCAATCTCTATTATTACCTTTCAAAAACCAACAGAAAATTTATAAGAACATTAAAAAGAGAATGTAATGATTTGTTTTGTGCAAATATAGACTTTGTTTTAAAACAAAGCAAATCCTATCATCGAAGTAATGCATATATGCTCTTTGTGATTTGATCTACAAAGTGAAAAAGGTAGTCTTAAAAGTAAGAAATGTTGGACATAACTAAGCTACTAGCAAGTGGTGAAGTTTATATACGCATAAATAAACATATCTACACATAAGTTTTGAAAAAAAAAACATATGACATAAAAATCAAACTATGGTAGAGCTCTACTTTATAATATATGAAATGATGAAGTAACATTGAGAGACATATAAATCTTTCTCTTTTTCTTTAAATCCTACTTTAACCCATTCTTAAAACGAAAAAGTAAAAATATATCTTTACAGAAGGCTCACAATCAAGCCTCCCTAACTTTCTCTTTCCCACTAATCCCATGAAAGACTCTCAGTTTATAAAAGGTTAGCACTTGGCAGTTCCCTATACAACAAATCCACTTCACCACATCGATTAACCTTGCAACTCAAGTTTCCACTTCTTCCTCAACCACGACGTCCTCCATATTCCTCTATTAAATATTCTCTTCAAAAATTACCACAAAAAGAAAACTTTAGAGAGTGAAAGATCCTCACACAACAAAGAACAATGGCGAATTCTGCAACTCTCTTCCTTCTCTTTCTCACTATCTCAGCCTTCTTATCCACCTTCATTGGTACGATATCTTAAGTTGGTTCAATTCAAATTTTTCATTTTCAATGTTAAAAATGGCATCTTTATTTGTTGTTTGATTGCAGATGGAGCTCAGCTTATACTTGTGAATAACTGCCAGGAGAGCATATGGCCGGGAATTCTCGGCGGAGGAGGCCAAATCACGCCGAGAAACGGCGGATTCCACATGGGAAGCGGCGAAGAAACCATAATAGACGTACCGGATAAATGGTCCGGTCGAATTTGGGGTCGACAAGGCTGCACCTTTAACCAAAACGGTAAAGGCTCATGCCAAACCGGAGATTGCAACGCCGGTTCAATCAATTGTCAAGGAACCGGTGGTGTTCCGCCAGCAACCGTCGTGGAAATGACATTAGGCTCATCTTCCTCGCCGCTTCATTTCTACGACGTAAGTCTCGTCGACGGATTCAATCTCCCAGTGTCGATGAAACCAATCGGTGGTGGAGTTGGATGTGGCGTGGCGGCTTGTGAAGTGAATTTGAATGTTTGTTGTCCTTCGGCTTTGGAAGTTAAGAGAGATGGTAAAGTGGTTGGTTGTAAAAGTGCTTGCTTGGCGATGCAATCTGCCAAGTATTGTTGCACCGGTGAGTTTGCGAATCCTAAGGCTTGTAAGCCTACTCTGTTCGCGAACCTCTTTAAAGCGATTTGTCCTAAAGCTTATAGTTATGCGTTTGATGATTCTAGTAGTTTGAATAAGTGTAGGGCTTCTCGTTATGTTATCACTTTCTGTCCTCCTAAGTGAGGTTTGTAGTGTCTATTTATTATGGAGCTGCTTGATTTGATATTGTACGGTCTCTGATTTAGTGAACTGAATGAAAAAAATAGATCCCACTGACCCACAAACAAAATCCACTCAAAATTTGTTTCAAGACTGATTGATATCGTCTAAAGATACAAGCTTTAGTGTGTCAAGGAAAAAGACACAAGCTTTAGCTGGTTGATCCACTGATTCTCTCAAACCGAGGAAGAACAAAGAGACGAAGGTTCGTTATAGAATGTGATCCATAGTGAATCCAAGAGCTGTCTCTCCTCTTTAGCCGCTGAGAGATCCTCTTGTGACATCAAGCTGAATCCTTTGATTCGGTCTTCTAGAATCTGTCTCAGGTTCTCATTGCCTTTCTCTATGCTAGAACCACAAAAACTACAGTCTTTTCTAGCTTTGGCGAGCTCAAGCAGTTCTCGAAGAGCACCTTCTCTTACATCAGCATCAATGCTAGACACCAGGTGCATCATCAAACGGTGAATACCGAGTCCTATAGCAATGTCGCGGTCTGAGTCATTCTCTTGTAGAAGATAATGCAACAAGTTTAAAGCTTTCCTGAAGAATAAGAAAGCAATGACAAAAGTTTTGAAAATTAAACAACAGTGGAACAAAGTTTACAGTTTTGTGTTCAGTCGAAGCTCAATGGAATCTGAGTATTTAAGAGAAGTGCAGAGTACCTTTGAAATCTCAAACTATCAGATTCCAAAGCATCTCTTAAACCAGTGTAACCATTTGCAATCCGGAAACCTGTGATCCCTGGTTTGTTGTTTCGAATCAAAGCTGTACTCCAAACAAAAAAAAAGTAGAGATCATAATAATTCATCAGTTTTACTATACACCAAGTTGAAGAAGCATTTGATCATCCATATTTATTAGGATTCAGAACAGCTTACATGATATTGCACCGAGCGCCTGTGTTCGAGAATGCATATCGGTGTCTGAAGTAAAGTTCAAAAGCAATGACTCTAAACCATTGGCTTCCATAACCGATTCTTGACTTCTAGGATTGTTCTCAACTATTGTGCTTAAGACATCTGCAGACTTCGCCCGGATATTAGCATTGGAGTTTTTGAGGTAGCCAAGAAGAGGTACCAAGCCTCCAATTGAATGAAGATCTGCCCATACGTTCAATGGAATACATGTTAAGCCAAGCAATAAAAAGACAGATATCAAAAAAGTCAAAAGATTCACCATTAGCCATATCGATGGATTCAACATGATCCTGCAACTCATCCAGCAAATCTATCAAAACATCATAACTCAAGATTTAGTAAACAACAAGAAGAGCCAAATAGCAAAGAAAACAAATATTTTGAATTGGATTTGTCAACCTTCTATATCTTGAGATGTTACTTGGTGAGACTCCAAAACTTGTTGAGGTGTCTGCATTACCTGTGTAATCTCCTTCATCCGCTTGACCACATCAATGGTTTGTGATTGCATAGCCTCTGCAAACCATTTTCGATCCTCCTCACTGTCTCACCAAACAATGTCAAATCATCAAAAACCATCCACCACAAAACAAAACAACTTATAATCCATCAAATCACAACTTATAAGCTTGCACATAAATCCCAAAAAAAAACCCTAATTTACACGAACCCAGTAACTCAAATTCCAGTATATGAACTTCGTACCTCAATTGGCGAGTAGGCCGAGTACCATCGGAGTGAGAGAGACTCCATTTAAGCAGTCCATCCCAGTTAGGTCCGTCTTTCGCCATTGAAGCAACGGAAAGAAAAGAGTCTGTGAAAAGTCAAGAGACAATGACGTGTCCTAGCGACAAAATATCTTGGGCCATGAAAGTCCATATTCTCTCCTACTTTATAATGGGCTTAAATGAGCCCAACTGTTAAATCGAAATATCTTTCAAAGGGGCCCACCTTATCCACCATACAGAAAAACTGAAGACCCCAAAAATCTAACTGAAAACGTTATCCATTTCGAGAGAGTGACACGTCACGAAGCAAATCCAATTTCAAAAGCTTTCCTTATATCAGAGATCACATCTTCTTACTTGCTCCAAATCGAAATCACTCACTTAAAAACCCTAAACCATGGCGATAGCACCGGCATTGCAGACGACGTTTGTGTCATCGACCAACTTTCTTAAACAATCTAGACCTTCTTCTTCGTGGTGCTCATCATCATCAACGAACAATGTGATTCTTCCCAAAACCAAGAGATCGTCTTCCTCCGTAGTTGTCGCCGCCGTAGGTGATGTCTCTTCTGACGGAACAATCTACTTGATCGGCGGAGCCATCGCCGTCGCACTAGTCGGAACTGCATTTCCGATCCTCTTCAAACGCAAAGACACGTAAACCACTCTCATCTTTTTATCTTGTGAATTAAACCGGTTTTGATGCTCGTTAAACCAAATTGGACTCAGATTCTTTGATTAGTTTGCAAACAAAATAGCAAATTGTTCTGAGAATTTATTGTCCGGTTCAACATTCGGATTACTTAAACCAAACTAAATCCTCTGTTATGAATTTTGGCTTGCCTGAGTAGATTGAAAACATAGATAAACTGTTAACCGATGTTGGTAACCGGTAAACCGAAAGATAGATCCTACATTGCGATATTAATCACTGAAAAATGTGTGGTTTAGGTGTCCGGAATGTGACGGAGCAGGATTTGTAAGGAAAGGAGGAGCGACTTTGAGGGCGAACGCGGCAAGGAAAGATGTACCTCAGATTGTTTGCGCTAACTGCAATGGACTAGGAAAGCTTAACCAGATTGATAAATAAGTCTCTATCCATCTTCATATATGTGAAAAGCTCCATTTTCATTCCTCTTCTTCTCTGCAATACCTCTGCAAGAGAAGATAGCTTGGAATGATCAAATGGTTGCTTGCTGATACAAATTTGCCTTTTTTTGTAAGTTTCTTTGCTTTCTTGTTCTATAAGAAATCGTCTTGACTCTTGAGTATGTGAAGATTGTCATTGTATACTGTGTTGGAAATTGTGTATCTATCTACATATAGGTCCGGTTCAAACATCTCAAACCAAGTTATAGACGGACGTGTTCAACTACCAAAAACGAAGCATCACTAAACTAAAGTTTACTTTCGTGATGATTGAAAACTTCTTAGCTATTAGGTTGTTAAAAAATAGATTGAATATTTCTATGTAACAATATTATTTATATAAGTGTGACCAACTGGGAAGGAAAAAATTTTAAAATAATCATGACCAACTGTCATTCTCATTTCACTTGTTTGTCTAGTTTAGTGATTTTATATATGGTACCGCTAGAAACGTTCCTAATACCATGGAGTATTTTTTGTTGTTTGTTAATTCTCTACTTTTGTTATTCACCGAGTATAATATTAATACCATGAGAAATTCACGTCGACTAGAACATTTTGTATTCAACTGATATAATAATTCAGGTAGACTTTTGAATATATTTCTCATTGTCTTGTAATCTGTTATTGTCCCTTAACGTTTGGAAACGTTACTTGCATTCCATGCGCATTGTAAAGAACATTATTAAAAATCTCATCGTCTTGGTCAAGAAGCGGTTGTTTGCTTTTGAGTTTTGACACTTCAGTAAATTCATTTTATAATGTAAAATAAAAATGATATTCTCGCTACTACAGCATGATTTAAAAAAAAATTAAATTTAAATATGAAAATAGCAGCATACTCTTTTCTTTTGTTTCTTTTTTCTTTTTGTGGGTCAAATCAGCATATTCTATTTAGATTTATACTAGTAGATTGTATAATACATTTTCTTAAAGCAGTAACAAATGTATATATATATATATAAAAAAATCGTTACATATATTCTATATATATAAATCCGACGTGACAGAAACTCCGAAAACACACAACGTTTTTTACTCTTTTTATTTCCCATTTCTCGTCTTTTTTTCGAAAACACTACTTGCTCTGTTTTTGCTCTGTTTCGACTCTTGTTCGAGTAAAATGGACCAAGACGAGATTTTTGAGAAAGAAAGTGAAATTTTGTTTCAGACAGATGACGAGGAGAGACAAACAGAGATTTCAGGTGACGAGAGCTTTGCTGATTCCTCATCATCGTCTCCGTTATCCCGAAACAACTCAAATTCCGATCAATGGCCACGGAGTTATAGGTAATCACAAAACACTTATGTTTCGTTTTCGTCGTTAAAGCTTGAGAGATCTGAAGGATTAACTACTTTCCCTAAGCTTCGAACAGATTTTATAGGTTTTCCTTATTTTCTGTGGAAATTTCAGAAAATCTGTGGATATGTTGACCGGAATCACACCTCAGACAACAACCAGTCTCGTCTCTTTCCTCAACAACAAGCAACAACACTCTGTTTTAGATTCATTTTCTTCCTTCGCAAGCAAACAACCGCTTCTTGACCAAGAAGATGAGGTTCATAACTCTGCTGTAATATCAATCAAATCGTTCCTTGCATCTCATCTCAAGTTATCCGTTCCGGACCTTTCGTTTTCCGATGAAAACCGTAGTTGCTCCTTCTCTCAGTCTGTTTTCAATGGTAATACCCGTAAATTAATGTCAAAGACCATCTTATACTCTTTGGTAATATTCATCTTGAGCCATATCTAGTTTTGCGTTATATACTCTAACATAACAACATGGTTATGAACACCATGTCAAAAAATCATACACTTTCATCTAAAACCAATTGGAAAATTAACTCATGTCAAACCGTTATACTAAATGTTGTAGGAATAAATATACTGTGCGGAATCGGACTCCTTACGATCCCTTACGCAGTGAAAGAAGGAGGATGGCTTGGGATTTTCGTACTCTTTTGCTTTGGCATCATCACCTGCTACACCGGCATCCTCTTGCAGAGATGTCTAGAGAGTTCTCCTGGACTCTATACTTACCTAGACATTGGACAGGCAGCGTTCGGCCTCTATGGTCGTGTCTTTATCTCTGTAAGTTTCTCTAATCCGTTAAAAAAATTCGGCCAGAGATCTATAATAAGATATGAGATTATATGCCTAACATTCTTCCTGTAAAAGTACTCAGACATACAACTCACGTAATTAGGGTTTTATTGTGGAAACTGAAACATTTGGTCTTTTCTTAATTTGCAGATACTTTTATGCTTGGAGTTGTATGTAAGTATTTGCGCGTACGAAAAATCTCTATTAATGCTTCATATCGATCTTCATCACTTATATGCATGACTTGACTATTTTCTTGACTTTATAGGCAAGTTGTGTGGAATACATCATTACGATGAGCGATAACTTATCGGTGTTATTCCCTATCACCTCTTTGAAGATCGCCGGATTGAATTTAGATTCGACTGAGATTTTCTCCATTGCAACTACTCTTGTTGTTCTTCCCACAGTCTGGCTCAGAGACCTTAGCTTGCTATCCTATCTATCAGGTTTGAATAGAACAAATTCTTTGAACCAGTTATATTGTAAAATTCGGAGATTAATTAATACATTATATCATATGTTTTCTCTTAGCTGGAGGCGTCTTCTCTTCCATCTTGCTTGCGTTTTGCCTCTTTTGGGTTGGATCAATTGATGGACTTGGATTTCGCATTACCGGACAAGCTCTAGATTTAACTAATTTACCTGTTGCAGTCGGGATTTTCGGGTTCGGGTTTGCAGGTCACTCCGTGTTCCCCAACATTTACTCATCCATGAAAGAGCCTTCTCAGTTTCCTCTAGTGCTTCTCACTAGGTTAGAAAACTCTGCTTTATCTTTGCTTATAAAGCAAGAAACCTCTAGGGTTAACTGATCTCATGAAATTTCTGGCTCTATGTTATGTAGTTTCGGTTTCTGCACACTGTTTTACATCAGTGTAGGTGTTTGTGGATACACGATATTTGGTAACGCGATTCAGTCCCAATTTACACTAAACATGCCTCAACAATTTACATCATCTAAAATCGCAATATGGACAGCAGTAAGATTATTATTTAAAACACGTCTCTCCGACACTCATGAATACTTCACCTAATTATTCTCATTTTCATTTTCGTTCCTCACTTTAGGTTGTCATACCAATGCTGAAATACGCATTAACTATTACTCCAGTCGTGCTAAGCTTGGAAGAACTCTTGCCGTCTTCCAAAAAGATGAGATCCAAAGGCGTCTCTATACTGTTTAGAACCATTTTAGTTCTCTCTACGTTAGTCGTTGCACTCACATTTCCATTCTTTGGTAATGTCTCTTGCTCGTTAGTCGTTACCCTTCCTGCTCAAGAAACTTCTTTCTCTCATATGACCTAAATCGTTGATTGTAATGATCTTTACAGCGACTGTTGCCGCCCTGATCGGATCTTTCATCGCAATGCTTATCGTAAGTCTTCAAAAGTAAATTAATCCTATTACCATTGATTAGAAAACTAATGATCAAAGTAAAGTTTGGTTTTTTAATTTTTTTTATTATTTCTATTGTTAATAGCTAAAACTTGGTTTTGCTGATCTTTTTTGTAGGCGTTTATATTTCCGTGTCTCTGTTATCTCAAAATCTCGAAAGGTCGACTAAAGAACACTAACGTAAGCTACAAAAATTTCATTTTTTGTTTTAATTTTAATTTAGAATTTAGGGGGAAAGCTGATTATTAAGCTTGATATTGAAATGTTTCAGATCGGAGTTTGTATTTTCATCATAATAGTCGGCATTGTGAGTGGTTGCTGCGGGACTTACTCTGCTATCGTCAGATTAATCGGTGAAATGGCTTGATTGGTTTTGTAGATAAAATGTTTGATAATTAATGTTTTCTTTATTAGTCTTTTTTTATAAAAACTCCTTGAGAGAAAAACGTTCAAAAGAATGAAAAATGTTACGTCTGATTAAATAGAATGTCTATATTAAGATTCCAGTTAAATGAATTCGTAAGATTTTAGTCATTTTAGATTTAGATCTAGTGCTGCATAATTAGACACTGTAACCAAAATTGCCAAGACGAACAGTAATCAAATGCTGGCAAATTCTAGTCCTGACAGTGACAGATATATATTTATTTATATTTCCTAAACATTCAAAGGCCAATTAATGACCAACTGTCATTGACTTCTTATATCACATGCACACCTATTCTCCATTACGTGTTTATTTCTGTGTTTATTAAAATAACCTCGCCAGAAACGTTTGTTTTCCAAATTATTTTGTTATGAAGTGTTTACTTCCATCCCATGACTTCTAAATGAGACATTATTAAATTTATCTTATTGGTGGAATAATGAGAAAATAGTTCATTATGATTTGGAAAACTTTTAAAAAAATTGAAATTAAAAAGCCCGGAGACAGCATCATAGGTAAGGAGACGTGCGAATTAAAACCGATAAAAAACGTGACGATAATTTGGAACATTAAAACAGAACACGTTTCGTTGCGTCTTCTATTTGTTTCTTCACAATTCCCATTTCTTCTTAATCTTCTTCTTAGTCTTCTTCTTCGACTTGGTGTTGGTTTTTGAAAGAGAGAGAGTAGACTACAAAGGAGATGAATCAAAACGAGACATTCGATGAAGAAAGGGAAGATTTGTATCACACAGATGAAGACGACGAAGAAAGCCAAGCCGAGAGCTCCGTTCCGTCAACTCCGTTATCTCGTAACGGATCCAATAACGCTCCCGTTCCGTGGCCTCGAAGTTACCGGTAAGTCATAAAAAAAAACAGAATTGCTCTGTTTTTGTAAGAGATCTGAAGAAAATTATTACTAATATTTTTTATTTTCTATGGGATATTTTCAGACAATCTATGGATTTGTTGACTGGAGTTACACCTCCGACTATGACAAGTTTTGTCTCTTCATTTCGCCAGAGGCGACAAAACTCTGGTTTCGGTTCATTTACTTCGTCAACGAGCAAACAGCAACTTCTTGACAAAGATGAGACCCAACACTCTGTTTTAGCATCCCTCAAATCATTTGTTGCTTCTCATCTCCAGCTATCAGTCCTCGGGGATCTTACAATTCCCCAAGAAAACCGCAGTTGCACATTCTCTCAATCCGTTCTTAACGGTAATAATTGTAATCTAGAATGTTTAAGTCTGACTTTTTGTTAGGTTTTGTCGGTTTTCGGAGTTTTCAATTTATTAGTAAATTAATCAAACTGAAACCAAGTCTTATATGGTGGTATTGATTTGAGTATAAGCAATAACAATTCGAATATGGTTTTTCATCAAACTATAATATATCCTTAGTGGAACTTTTGGAAGAAAAAGATTTCATCTATAACCGAATATCTTTTATACTGTATATAGATTTGCTAATGTGAGATTCCTAACGTTCTCTTTGTTGCAGGGATCAATGTTTTATGTGGAGTAGCTTTACTTACAATGCCTTACGCAGTAAAACAAGGAGGATGGTTAGGACTTTTGTTACTCTTCTCCTTCGGCATTATCACTTTCTACACAGGTATTCTCCTCAAGAGATGTCTCGAGAATTCGCCCGGAATCCACACTTACCCCGACATTGGTCAAGCTGCATTCGGCACCACTGGACGCATCATCGTGTCTGTAAGATACTTTTCAAATCAGTCTTAACTTTGACTGTGTGTAAATTGTGATCCTAACTTTGGTTTGGAATTACATTTTCAGATACTTCTCTACGTGGAGTTATACGTAAGTACCAAACTCTCTTTCATGTTTCATATCTTGAGGTAAGATCCTAACTTTGATTTTTTTTGTTTTGTTTGCAGGCATCTTGTGTGGAATACATAATCATGATGAGTGATAATCTCTCAGGGATGTTCCCAAACACCTCTTTATATATCACCGGATTATCTCTAGATGCTAATCAAGTTTTCGCCATTACCACGACTCTTATTGTTCTTCCGACTGTCTGGCTCAAAGACCTCAGCTTATTGTCCTATCTCTCAGGTACATCTCGTGATTACCGTAATTATCTCTGAGATTTGATCTCTTTAATCTTAAGATATGTTTGTTTCTTTAGCTGGAGGTGTTTTCTCGTCAATCTTGCTCGCGCTTTGCCTCTTTTGGGCTGGATCAGTAGATGGGGTTGGATTTCACATAAGCGGAA
Organism: Erysimum pusillum; assembly: GCA_900406355.1. Classification (NCBI taxonomy): domain Eukaryota; kingdom Viridiplantae; phylum Streptophyta; class Magnoliopsida; order Brassicales; family Brassicaceae; genus Erysimum; species Erysimum pusillum. The sequence continues at coordinate 147,132 of OVBW01000011.1, read as the reverse complement.
AAGCTCTTGATTTAACTAACTTACCTGTTGCAATCGGAATTTACGGGTTCGGTTTTGGGAGTCACTCTGTTTTCCCCAACATTTACTCATCCATGAAAGAGCCTTCCAAGTTTCCTATGGTTCTTCTCATCAGGTGAAGAAACATTTGCTTGCAATGTAAGAAACCTCTAGGTCTAATTTTCATGCCGTCTCATTTCATGAATTATCTGTCTGTTGCGTTATGCAGTTTTGCGTTTTGCACACTATTCTACATCGCCGTAGCAGTTTGTGGATACACGATGTTCGGTGACGCGATTCAATCCCAATTTACACTCAACATGCCTCAACATTTCACCTCATCTAAAATCGCAGTCTGGACCGCGGTTAGAAAACCTTCGAATAGAAGAAAAAAAACTTAATTCTTCTTCATAATATATTTCTTAATTCCTTTCGCATTTTTATAATTAGGTTGTTACACCAATGACGAAATACGCTTTAACGATCACTCCTGTCATGTTAAGCCTAGAAGAACTTATACCGTCTTCGTCAAGAAAGATGAGATCCCAAGGTTTCTCTATGCTTTTTAGAACCATATTAGTTCTCTCTACTTTGGTTGTTGCACTCACAGTTCCATTCTTTGGTAATCTCTCTCTCACTTCTCCATTACCCTAACTTCTACCTCAAGAAACCCCTCTTTGGAAAACAATACCATTTGACCAAACTTCCTTAAATTGCAGCTACTGTGGCGGCTCTGATTGGATCTTTCATCGCAATGCTTATCGTAAGTCTCCAATAACAAATCAATATCGCATTGCCCTTCATTCAGAAAATTAACGATCAAAACAAATTCTTGACGATTTTTTTTGTCTTCTCAGGCGTTAATATTCCCTTGTCTCTGCTATATCAGCATTATGAAGGGTAGATTAACTAACTTTCAAGTAAGAGAATATTCTTCTTTCTATTTTCATTGTCAATGCTTCAGAGAATATTAGTGATTGAAAAGAGTTTTAATTTTCAGATGGGAATTTGTATTTTAATCGTAATCATTGGCGTCGTGAGCGGTTGTTGCGGAACTTACTCTGCTATCGCCAGATTAATCGGCGAATTGACCTGATTGGTTTTGCAGAGGACATTACGTATGGGATGGATACCCTTTGATTAGAAACGGGTCTTTTAATAAAAAAAATTTAAAATAAACCTAAGTTTCTTCTGTTCTATTTTATTCATATTTGTAGTTTTATTGATTTAAGTCCGTTTTACACAATGTTAGTCTTCATTTTTTTCCAATGGTCATTAAAAGTAATAAATAAAGGAATATTTTGAAAATGGGACTGGTGTATCACTTGACACTTGCATTGATGGATAAACACGGATTTTGGAAGTTAGTCAACAGAGAAGAAGAAAGAAGTAAAAACAATCTTTTGGAATAGGTTCATAGAATACAAATCCTAAAAATATCGTCAGGATCAAATCTACACCGCAATAAAAAAAAAAGAAACAAATATTAAAAAACATTAAATATTTTACTCTCCATTGGTATGATTCCATATATAGAAGAAACCTCTTTGACTCGCCGGAAAACAAAAACCTGTTCGTTTCTCTCTCTCTCTCTCTTTCTCTCTCTGCACATTTCTTCTGCGTTTCTTTGAGATCGAGAAAACAGAGGAAAAAATGAAACTCGACGAAGAATTCTTACACGACAGAGACCATTCGTTTCTGACAGATGACGAGGAAAATCAAGCGGAACTTGCTTGTTCCGACGATGAACACGACGGAGACGACGACAGTAGGAGAGGCGGAGCAAATTCCGATTCCTCCTCTCCGTTATCTCGAAACCGTTCCGATAACAATCTCTCTGATGCCTCAAATCCTCCATGGCCACAAAGCTATCGGTAAAATTCCTCTGTTTTTTATTTTCCAATTCTTTCGGATTACAAAAATTCAGACATTTTTCAGATGAATTTGTTTCAGACAATCAATGGATTTGTTGACCGGAATGACTCCACCCTTGGTGAGTTTCATGCCTCAAAGCAGTTCCCGGAGATTAGTCTCTTCCTTCCAGAAGAAGCAACAATCTTCTTTTTTCGATTCATTTTCTTCTTCCTCAAGCAAACCACTCCTCTCTCAACCAGTTTCCGACAAAGAAGAAACGATTTTACCCGTAAAACCTCCATCTCTGCTCAAGCTCTCCGTCACCGATCTTCCATTACCAGAAGCTAATCTCTGCTCCTTCTCTCAATCTGTCCTTAACGGTAAAATCATCAATAACTCTTAATCCCTAAATCCTAATGATGATTGCTATGCTATGTCTAATCATGTTTTCACATCATACCATCACCATTATTCTTTGCAGGAACAAATGTTCTGTGTGGATTAGGGTTAATAACAATGCCTTATGCTATTAAAGAAAGTGGGTGGCTTGGTCTGCCGATACTCTTGTTCTTTGGAGTCATCACTTGCTACACAGGGGTTCTCATGAAGAGATGTCTAGAAAGTTCTCCTGGTCTTCAAACTTACCCCGATATCGGTCAAGCCGCCTTTGGAATCACTGGTCGCTTCATCATATCCGTAAGTTTCAGATCCATCGTTTTGATCAAACTAAATTAATATCCAGCAAATACCTTCAAAGATTCTCTTTCTTGAAACTGAAGTTCTTGTTCTGTGTCTTGAATGGCAGATTCTTTTGTACGTGGAGTTGTACGTAAGTTTGAATACTCTTGTATACATGTCTGAGAACAGCTTTGAATAATTCTTCATTACTTGTTTTGTTGATTTTAACTTTGTTTTCCAAAAATAGGCAGCCTGTGTGGAATACATAATCATGATGAGCGATAACTTATCAGGACTATTCCCAAACATTTCATTGAGCATTGCTTCAGGGATATCTCTAGATTCTCCTCAGCTCTTTGCAATCTTAACCACTCTTCTTGTTCTTCCAACAGTCTGGCTTAAAGATCTTAGCTTGCTTTCGTACCTTTCAGGTTTGATTTTTCTTCTTAAATCTCTGTGTTTAGCTCAATTGAATTGATTGATCTAATCTGTTGTCTTGCGATTTAAACTTTCCAACCTAGTTGGAGGAGTCTTGGCATCGATCTTGCTCGGTCTCTGCCTCTTTTGGGTCGGTGTGGTCGATGGGATCGGGTTTCATGAAACAGGACGAGTTTTGGATCTTAGTAACTTACCGGTCACTATAGGAATTTTCGGATTTGGTTACTCGGGTCATTCGGTTTTTCCCAACATCTATTCTTCCATGAAAGATCGTTCAAAGTTTCCTCTTGTCTTAGTCATCTGGTAAGTCCAAGAAACATCTCCTTACTTGTTTCAGAAACATCTCCTTACTTGTTTACATTTAATTATAGACTAATTTTCCCTTCTTTCTTATGCAGCTTTAGTTTCTGCACGGTCTTGTACATAGCTGTTGCGGTCTGCGGCTACACCATGTTTGGCGAAGCAGTCGAATCACAGTTCACATTAAACATGCCTAAACAGTTCTTTCCATCTAAAATCGCAGTTTGGACTGCGGTAAAATATAACATTCTCATATGTTCTCTGTATATAATTATACTTGTATAACCAAAACTTGATTTTCTTTAAACTTTTAGGTCATTACACCCATGACAAAATACGCGTTAACAATCACCCCAATCGTTATGAGTCTAGAAGAACTCATTCCAACGGCTAAAATGAGATCACATGGTGTATCGATATTATTCAGAACAATCCTAGTTACCTCTACTTTGGTGGTTGCTCTTTCAGTTCCTTTCTTCGGTAATGTCACTTTTTTATAATGTCTCTATTTATCTCAAACTTCCTATGCAAGAAACCCATCTCACCGTAGCTTCTCTAATCGAATTTTCTCAATTACAGCAATCGTGGCAGCACTAATCGGATCGTTCCTTGCCATGCTTGTGGTAAGTTTTCCATCGCTAGAAAAAAAAGTTGAAACTAAAATTTGAGCAAACCCACTGACATATTTTTTTTGGTTGCAGGCTCTTATCTTTCCATGTTTATGTTACCTGAGTATCCTGAAGGGTAAATTAAGCAACACACAAGTAAGAACATATCCACTATATATAGCCTCAATGTATAAATTTTAAATTAACTATTTGATTCTCATGGAGAATGTGGAGAATATTAGTAATCTTTAACCGTTTTTCTTTTGTGTGTGTGTGTGTTTGTGTTTTATTTGTTCAGATTGGATTGTGCATTTTCATTATAATCTTCGGGTTGGTGAGTGGTTGTTGTGGTACTTACTCGGCTATCTCAAGATTAGCCAGTCAAATGACATGATTAACTGGAATATTGATGGTGTTTCAGATTAGATTTGTGTTATAATGTTTATATATCTACTTTTTATTCAGATTTTTTTGGTTTTACAAAACATACTGAGATCGATGAACCCAGAGATAGTCCAGTTTGGATTTAAATTTTGTCACATATGTATCTTATATATGTATTATTATTTTGATTTAACAAAAAAAAAACTTAATATACATTAATCACTGACAACAAAACTCGTTGAAATGATTGGTCCTGCGAACTGCAATCATCAATATTCTCTCTAAAACAGACCATTGATCTGGGTAAAAATTTCTTAACCTATTGGTTAGCCAGTAGCCACTAGACTAGCTAATGGCACTTTAAGAGTGACCACAACTTTATACTGATACCATAAAAGAGACTAGAATATTTTAAGTTAGCTTGAAATTGAAAGTAAAAGACCTATATTTATATCATACGCTATAATTACATAGTACAATGTCGAACCTAAAATTTTGTGAATTCAAAGCAATGTGTCACACGAGCTAACCTAGTGGGCAAGTGAGAAGAAGTTGATAATGTTGATTGGTAAGAGAAGGTATCCTGATCTGGAGCAGGATTCAATAAAAATGGACCCAACTCATAAATGATGGGGCTTTGTCCTAAAAACAGCAAGGCAAACTACATGTGCAACCATACCTCTCAATTTTCAAAAGTCTATATTTCCATGTGAATGTCCTATCTCCAAACCCTTTTTTCTTCTCATCCATTTTTATTCCATTTCCCAAAAGTAACCATTAGTTCATTAATCCATTTTACAGCTTGTTCATTCTTTATAGAATGAATATTATTTGTTTCAAATGGGTTTGGGAAAAAGCGAATATAATGATTAACTGAAAAAATAAAGTTCTTACATCTAAACATGGGATCCAAACTCTATCAAATGCAATGTATTACTTACTTGTCGTTGATATAAATTTCCCTAGAAGTGAGTCACTAACCTCTCGTGATAAAAGATGATCAGAACGAAAACAAAGACCAGTAATTTTACTAATATGGAGAAAAAATTAAGACTGGTGGAGTAAGTTATAATGTCTCAATCTCTATTTAAAAATATGCGCACCGTCCAAACTTCCATGGCAAATGCAGTGACGAAACCAAGGCAAACACACATGCTTTAAAGTGTTTTAAAAACAGAAGTGTAAGCTTGAATTTTTTGGTTTAATAACGGAATTCCATCTTAATGAATACATTTAATAATATTAAACTCATTCCCCTAATTATTTGCCTTGGCTTTAGTGCCGTTCACTGTACACTCACGCATTTAAAATCATCTCACTGAACTATTCAAAATTTCTAACATGTTTTTTTTAGTTCATGTCAAATGTGCTCAGTGTCCTACTCTAGCAGATTAACTTTGCATTTTAAATGTCAAAAAAATAAAATAATTATCTATACCAAAGTACATTTCTTTCTTTTTTACAATTACTAAAAACACAATAACTTGCAGGTAAAAAACACACACAATAACTCACATAATAAATTGGTAAGTCAAAATACAATTTTAATAGAAGAAAATTATGACAGTGACAGAAAATACTTTCAGAATATAATTTGAAAGTTATTTTTTCCAATAATAATGAATGAGAAGGTCTATATGTTATTATCATGGAAGAAAAAGAAAACAAAACAGAGATATTTTCCAGCTGAAAAGAACAAACATCTCTCATTGCTGTTCACTGAACTTGCACCAAACTCACAAACTTAACTTCTTCTTCTTCCTCTTCTTCTTCTTGACAGACACAAACACATTGCTTTGCAAGAAACATAATCAAAATAATCTTCATCATGTTCTCAAGATTCCATTCTCTGTTTTCTCTTCAACTTCTTCTTCTTATTCTTTTCATAACAACTCATAAATGTTTATCTTCTTATTCTTCTTCTTCTTCTTCTCAAACTTTTGTTTTGCCTCTAAAGACCCGAATAACTCCAATGGATCACCGACCCACCGACAAACTCCATTTCCACCACAACGTCACTCTCACCGTTACTCTAACCGTCGGTACTCCTCCTCAAAACATCTCCATGGTCATCGACACTGGCAGCGAACTCTCCTGGCTTCGTTGTAACCGTTCCACAAACCCAAACCCGATTAACAATTTCGACCCGACCCGTTCCTCCACTTACTCCCCAATACCATGTTCCTCACCCACTTGCCGTACCCGGACCCGAGACTTCCTCATACCCGCTTCCTGCGATTCCGACAAACTCTGCCACGCCACTCTATCCTACGCCGACGCTTCCTCCTCCGAAGGAAACCTCGCCGCCGACATTTTCCACTTCGGAAACTCCACCAACGACTCCAATCTCGTTTTCGGCTGTATGGGATCCGTATCAGGATCCGACCCGGAAGAAGACTGCAAGACAACCGGGTTATTGGGTATGAACCGTGGATCCCTCTCTTTCATCTCTCAGATGGGGTTCCCCAAATTCTCTTATTGTATCTCCGGCACCGACGATTTCCCGGGATTTCTTCTCCTCGGCGAGTCTAATTTCACGTGGTTAACGCCGTTAAATTACACGCCGTTAATCCGGATCTCGACGCCGTTACCTTATTTCGACCGTGTCGCTTATACCGTCCAGCTCACGGGGATTAAAGTTAACGGTCAGCTTTTACCCCTCCCTAAATCGGTCCTCGTACCGGATCATACCGGTGCTGGTCAAACCATGGTTGATTCCGGTACTCAGTTTACTTTCTTGCTCGGACCGGTTTATACGGCGCTTCGATCCGAATTTCTAAAGCGGACTAACGGGATATTAACGGTTTACGAAGACCAAGATTTCGTTTTCCAAGGCACTATGGATCTGTGCTACCGGATTTCACCGGTTCGGATGAGGACCGGGATTGTCCACCGGTTACCGACAGTTTCTCTGGTTTTTGAAGGAGCCGAGATAGCTGTTTCAGGTCAGCCGCTATTATACAGAGTACCACATCTCACGGTTGGGAACGATTCGGTTTATTGTTTCACATTTGGAAATTCCGATCTTATGGGATTGGAGGCATACGTGATTGGACACCATCATCAGCAGAACATGTGGATTGAATTTGATTTGCAGAGATCACGAATCGGTTTAGCTCCAGTACAATGTGATGTATCCGGTCAGAGACTCGGAATCGGATCGTAAACCTTAAGATAACATGTGTAATTATAGTGTTTTTTTGCCTTGCGTAGAAATGGTTTTATCTATCACGTGATGTGACTAGAGTGGATATTCCTCTACCGTCACGTGCGGATGTGTAATAACTTCCGAGTTGTTAGTTGTTAGTTGTCTTTTATTTTACTTTCTTTGCGTATTTTTAGGTTTTATAAACTCTTTAATCGTCATCAATTTTGAATCGCATCATGGTTATTTTTCGTTTAGTCAAAATAAATAGTTACAAAAGTTACTTTTAAAAATCGAGAAACAGAAATTGTTTGACCTTTGTCAGTACAGTTGCGTAATAATTGCATGATGATGAAACATAAAAATCGAATGAAATCGCAAAACTGTTGTTATGTAATTTGATCCTTTTGAACGATTTCTTGGGCTGTCGTGTTCAAAGAGGCCCAACTAATTTACCTCACAAGACCCATAACCAAATCTTTGCAATCAGTTCAAGTTGCTGACGTGTTCTTTAAATGTCAGGACCCACAGTAGTCTCACTCCCACGTGGGAACATCACGCGGTTTACTGTCTATTACTTAGCCATATTCTTTAGCTCACGCGCCCGGTGCACGTGCGGCCTCTCTTATGTTCCAATGGTTTGTCGCCAACTCAGGCCGTGATTCGCAGTCGCCTCTGGTTGAGAACACGGATTTGCTTTTCTCCTTCTAAACCCAAACAATTTGAATTTTTTTAATGTAATAGTCGGACACAGAAACATCATAATCAACTTCATCATCACCAACAACAACTACAACAAAACTAATTTCTGGGTTCCGAGGAAGAAAAGCTTGGTGGCATCTTCTAAAATCATGGATGCAGATGAGAGTTGTAGCCCATCGCTGGATCATAGGTTTCTTTTCTTTTTCTTTTCTCACATCATCTTTTTACGTATTTATTTCTTCTGTTCATGTTCGTATAAAGCAACTGTATGAATCTTTGTATAGATTGAAACTTGATTTTGAAAACTTGTATCTTCAATCTGAAAAATCATTCCAAGTTTCTCACATCCTCTGCACGGAGATCGGAATTACTCTCTTGTGTTCTGCTTTCGTATGTTTCCGGAAAGTTTTCATCTTCTGTGAATTGTCACTTCCTGAGCTATATAGTATCGTGTCCGTAAGGTGTCAGATGGTTTTACTCACTTTGTTTACAAGGTGAATAGGATTTGTATTTTCTACTGCAACTTGTTGATGGCTTAAAAGATACTCAACACTTGAATCTTAAATATATAGCTTCGCTTTGCTCTGTTCTTGTGGATTTAGAGCCCGGACTATTAGTGCTATCAGTGGTACATGTTTTTGTATTTTGTTCTATGGTGTGAATACTTCATGCTTAAACTCAAAATGGCAATTGTGGGTAGGAGTTGAGTATTAGTCTTCTTTTTATCTTTACCTCTTTTGTCTCTTGGAGAAATAAGTCAATTTATGACCTTTACTATACGATATTTGCTTTCAGCGATATCAACGATCCGATGGTAGTTGCTGTGGAATCTCTAGGCTCAAGCAAAAAGAGGAAACTGTGTGTTGAAGAATCAGATTTGTTACCCCTACCGAAGCACTTTTGTCTAGAGCAACAAGCTTCTTGTCCTGAGTCTTCATGTCCATCGTCAGACATAGAATTTTCAGAATGCTCTTACGCCATGGGGGACACAAAAACCAGCGATGAGGCCTCCTCTTATGCAACAGGGCCTTCTTTGTCCATTTTTAAAGACGCTATTTATTCAACCGGAAGTTCTAGTTCTGGTTGCGTTACATCAAGCGTAGACCAGTACTGTTCCAAAGTTGATGATTACAAAACACAAGAAGATGTTGAAGACTTTACTCACATGGAATTCATTTGTCCTGACTCTGATTTTGCGGTTGAAGATCTTCAAGAGGTTCTCAATCCAGAAGGGTCTTATATTCTTTCTTCTGCACGGTGGAGTGTTGGCAACCGAGGTAAAACAATGATAAGCTAAAAGAGTCGAGATTTTAGCGTCACGCATTGCAACATTGTATGAGATTCATTTGTGATATATATTCTTTCACAATTTGGATTGCAGATCCCGGAGAAGCTACCGCGAAACCAACCATTGATCAAGAGTTTGAGCAGTATTTTTCAACACTCATGATGTAACAGGAAGCTTACATATGTATCACTACTCAATGCAATGTATATGTAAATAATAAATATATCCACCTTCTTTATTTTGGTTAGAAACATATGAAACCTGAACAGAAGAAATAAAGGCATTGCAGATTTTGGTGTTGTATTTATTGGTCACAGTTTCTTAATCTCACTCTATCTTTCAATCTCTTAGCACTTGCTATGGGTCTTTTCTCTCCCAATACAAAATAAAATATAATCAGATCTACTACTTAAAGCCAACAAAGAAATCGCAATTCCTTTTTGAATTTGATTTCTGAGAAAAACAGACTGCATTTTCGCTTTACTAAATTCAAGAAGCAATCACTAAAAAAGGATTTGATATTTTCTGAAAGAGAAAAACAAACCACAAAGAAGACAATTCTTTCACCGAAAAATAAACAAATTATCTCTCGAATCAGATAAAAAGCATTAAAAACTACCTCACTACATGGTATCTCTCTCAGTTTTTTTCCGAGAAAAGGACTTGGAACTCCTCGAGAAACGGATGATGGTAATCGGAGTTGACATCCATACACTTGGCCCACGTTGCAGAGAGTCGTGCACACCTCTCAGGTTCTTCCGAGTAAATGCAATGATAATAAGCCATGAATGATTCCTTGCAAGGACCTCCTTTCATGAATGTTATAATCTCGTCATCAAGAATCTCTAGTGATTTCTCTTCATTTAGGGAAAAAGTTGACTTGGAAGCCGTCATAATCAATTCTTCACCATCTTTTAGCACTTGGAGGACGGGATGATAGTAATGAGAATTAGCCTCCATACACTTCTCCAACATCGGAGAACACTTACGGATAAATTCATTATTCTTTTCAGCTTCATCCGCACAATCTTGAAAATCCATACTCCCTCCGGCGTCTCTGGGATTTGAGATTTGTGCTCCGGTTTCAGATCCGTAGATGATACGATCCCCATATTTTCTAAGCAATGAGAGGGATCGGATCTAATGGAAATCAGTAAATAAAGGAACAGAGGAAGATAATATAGGTTTATAAAGTTTTTTTAAACGATATACATGAGTGTGTTTTTTTTTTGTGCACCAACGATACATGTACATGAGTTGGGAGATAAAATAATTATAGTATATATATAGGGATTACATTTTTTTTTGGGAAAACGACCTATTTCCCCCTCAGAAGTATCATATCGAACCAGTTCCCCACCAATCTATGACCTCGATCTATTTATCCCTGAATCAAAAGTTTTAGATCTATTTATCCCCGAATCTAAAGTTCCGTATTTATATCCCCATGAAATTATAGTTCTCATCTAATTTACCCATAGATATTGGTTATAGTCGGTTTACTGTTTACTTAACCATATAACTAATTTACTAAACCCATTAATAAACCCAAATTGGAAATGAAAACCCGATTTCACCTTAATTAGAACCGGATTTATACCCAACCCCGATTTCCATAAACCAAACCCCAAAATTAGGAAGAAAAAAAAAAACCCCAAATCGTAAAAACCCTCAAATCATATGAACCCTAGAATCGATAATCCAGAATTTCGAATAGAAGCTTACTGTAGTCTGACGAATCCGAATCGAAGCTTGATTTATCATATATAATGTTGGTGTCGTTTGATTTATAGACTCATCATACATACTTTAGATTTATTGTTTGAGTTTGAGTTGAGAAACATCCTTGTTTGATGGAATAGAGACTTTTTGTTGGTGTCTAATTTGTGTTGGTGTCTGAATTGTCTACAGGTTTTTTTTTTCAGGTTTTGTTCTCTGTTTTTTTTTGCTGGTTTTGTTAGTTCATGAGGTTAGCAAGTTTCAGTTTTTTTAATAGCTTTTCACGTTTTGGTTTTGATGATGTGTGGATCAAATGGTTTTGAATAACTGGTTTTGTTTTCTTGTTTTGTTCTTTTGCTAATTGATTACTCGATTATTTGATGACTCTTTTAGGTCGATTTCAAGAAATTTTGATTTTAGGGTTCTTAGGTTTGAAAATTTGGGGATTTTCGACCCAATGAAGAAGATGATGAAATCGGGTTGTGGTTGAGTGGTTACGCGGTTCGAATTGGTTTTCACATCGACATTATCGGTTTGAGTTGTTTTTCTTTGGGATTGGTTCGCAAACCGATTAAACCCAGATCTATGGAGATTTAGATCTACAACTATGTTTTCGGGGATAAATAGACCGTGGTCATAGTTTGATGGGGAACTGGTTCGATATGATACTTCTGAGGGGGAAATAGGTCGTTTTCCCTTTTTTTTTAATATTTGTTAATTACAATTATAGTTAGGAGATATGATCCCATATTTTTTCAGTGAGAGAAGTCATATCTTATGTAAATAAAGGAACAGAGGAAGATGATAGGTTGAAATAATTAGTTAACGAAACTAATCGTTATAACAGTTAAGGAAATCGTATCTACTTCATGAGCTATAAAGTATCGTGTCTCTAATGTGCTAGATTGTGTCAATCCTTGTGTCAATCATCAGATATCTGTCCCAGGGCCTTCTTTGTACATGTTTAAAGACTACATCAAGCATAAATCAATACTGTTCCAAAGTTCATCACAAAACACAGAAGATGTTGAAGACTTTACTCATATGGAATTCATTCGTCCCGACTCCGAGTATGCGGTCGAAGATCTTCAAGAGGTTCTAAATTTAGCTTACATATGTATCACTACTCACTGCAATGTATATGCTAATAATAAAGATATCACCTTCTTTATTTTGGTTAGAAACAGAAAGCAATGCAGCTTTTGGTGAACAATTTTCTTAATCTCACTTTTGGCCAATTGTAATTGAAAATAAACTCATTAAATAAATTAACAGAGTGAAACTCTATCTTTCAATCTCTTAGCACTTGCTATGGCTCTTTTCTCTCCAATACAAAATAAAATAAAATCAGAGCTACTACTTAAGCCAAGAAAGAAATCGCAATTCCTTCTTGAATTTGATTTCCGAGAAAAACAGACTGCATTTTCGTTATACTAAATTCAAGAAGCAATCATGACTAAAAACGGATTTGATATCCGTTATCCAAAAAAAAAAACGGATTTGATATTTTCTGAAATAGAAAAACAAACCACCAAGAAGACAATTTTATCACGGAAAAATAAATAAATTATCTCTCGAATCACATAAAAAGCATTCAAAACCACCTCACTACATCATATCTCTCTCAGTTTTTTTCGGAGAAAAGGACTTGGAACTCCTTCTCCAATTGTTCTTCCATAGTTTTCTTCAGCTCGAGAAACGGATGATAGTAATCCGACTTGACATCCATACATTTGGCCCACGTTGCAAAGAGTCCTGCACACTTAGTGACGAAACCTTTATTGTTCCTCTCAGCGTCTTCCGAGGAAATGCAATCATACCAAGCCATGAATGATTCCTTGCAAGCACCTCCTTTCATGAATGTTATAAACTCGTCCTCCTCTGTTGCTTTCTCTTCATTATTTAGGGAAAAAGTTGACGTGAAAGTCGTCATAAGCAATTCTTCACCGTTTTCTTGCACTTCGAGGATGGGCTGATAGTAATGAGAATTATCCTCCATACACTTCTCCAACATCGGCAAACACTTACGGATAGATTCGTTATTCTTTTCAGCTTCATCCGCACAATCATGAAAATCCCTAAACGCTTCTTTGCAAGGACCTCCGTTCATGAATTCTTCAAATCGAGCTCGCCAACCACTTGTCGGATCTCCTACTTTCTCCGGCGTCTCTGGGACTTGGTTGTTTTGAGATTTGTGCTCCGGTTTAAGAACCCTAGATGATACGATCCCCATATTTCCTCAGCAATGAGAGGGATCGGATCTAATTGAAACCAATAAATAAAGGAACAGAGGAAGATATACATGAATGTTTATTTTTTTTTATTTTTTTTTTGTTTTACAAACGATATACATGAGTTAGGACTTACTAGGAAGATAAAGATAATTATAATATACAGTATCTAGGGATTACATTATTTTTAAATATTTGTTAATTACAATTATAGTTAGGAGATATGATCCCATACTTTTTCAATGAGAGAAATCAGATCTTATGTAAATAAAGGAAGATGATAGGTTCAAATAATTAGTTAACGAAATCCATCGTCATAACCGTTAAGGATTTAGTATCTACTTCATCAGCTATAAGCCTATAAGTATCGTGCCTGTTCCAAAGTTCATCACAAAACACAGAAGATGTTGAAGACTTTACTCATATGGAATTCATTCGTCCCGACTCCGAGTCTGCAGTTGAAGATCTTCAAGAGGTTCTAAATTTAGTAGCTAGGGTCTTATATTCTTTCGTCTGCTTGGTGGAGTGTTAGCAACCAAGATTAAAGATTTTAGTGTCACGCATTGCAACATTGAATTCATGTTAAAGAGTAAAGGCAAAAGCAAAGACAAGCTACAAGACTAAAGATTTAAGTGTCATGCATTGCAACATTGAATGAGGTTCATTTGTGATATTCTTTCTCCATTTGAATTGCAGATTGTGAAGAAGCTACCACAAAACCATCCATTGATCACGAGTTTAAGCACTACTTTTCAGTACTTATGATATAACAACAAGATGCTACACTATAACCAAAAGAAACAGGGAGCTACATATCACCGCAATGTTTCACGTTGTTTTTGGTTAGAACCATACAAAACAGGGCAAATAAAGACATTACAGTGGTCATCTGCAATTTTCTGTAAGCTTTTGATCTTGTCTTGTTCAGAATTTCCGAGTCTCACATTCTCACCCAATTGTAATCCCAAAAAAAACAAAACTCGTTAATCAATAAACAGAAGAATCAATAAAATTACATCTACAACACAAACCAACAAATTCGAATTCTATAACTAATTGAAAGGAAGGGATAATTCTGAGAAAAACAGACTCCAATTTCGATACACTACCAAAGTCATCTCAAGACACAGATCAAATCTAATCATCATAAACATGTATCTACAAAGAAGGAAGAAAGGTAAAACCCTAGAGAAATAAATGAAATCAAATCTAAGCGCAAGCTTCTCGTCGAGGCTGTGCGTAGAACAGAGTTTCCAGATCCGGTGGTTGAAAATACCCGTTCCTCGGCGGATCTCGTTTCCTCACCACCATCAATTTCTTCCTCGGCGGCGGTGGACAAACAGACGCCACCGGAATCCTATACATCCTGCTTCTCGGCGTCGTACATCCTTCCTCCACCATCTCCGTCGTCCTCTCCACCACCTCCATTCTAATTTCTCTCTTTGATTCTATCGATTTCACAATCGTAAAGAGGGAAAAATAGATTTGAAGTCTGAGAAGAGGCGGTTACATCTTTTATTTTATATAAATAAAATCAGTATTTTTTTATTTAATTAAATTTTCAGATTATTTTCCTTTTAAAAAAATCGAAATTTGGGAGGGAGAAAGAAAGAAAGAAAACGCGAATCTTTCACACGATGCTGTTTATCGTCTCTCTCCTATCGATCGGACGGTGGATATTGTGTTTAGACAGCGTACTGTTAGCTGGTACAATGACGTGGAAACATATTAGTGGTTGGTTGCAGCAAATTTATGTTACGCGTGACCCCACCGCACCGTTCCAGACGCTCCACTACCATTATTGGTAACACTTTTTAAATATTAATTTATTTTTTGCCTACTTTATAATATTAATTCGTAAATTTTTCCGTTTGTGGCGGCGCGAACTTGCGCAACAAGTCCCTTTGGGCGGGAAAAATAAAAAAGACTCCTTCCTTTTGCAACGAAAACTTTATGTACG
This sequence comes from Erysimum pusillum, assembly GCA_900406355.1. Classification (NCBI taxonomy): domain Eukaryota; kingdom Viridiplantae; phylum Streptophyta; class Magnoliopsida; order Brassicales; family Brassicaceae; genus Erysimum; species Erysimum pusillum. The sequence continues at coordinate 131,828 of OVBW01000011.1, read as the reverse complement.
TACCGGATCGGTTTAATAGCTTTTAAAACCGAAATAGAAAACCGGCATCGTTTTATCACGTGGGAGGAACGTGGGCTCTATCCACCAAATCACATGATTTACCTGAGGAGTGAACACCATTCTGAGAGTCAACGCTCAATCTTTATCATTTGTTACCGTACGTTCTAGTCTAAAGTTACAAACGTCAACGTCAAAGCCACATAGTAGTGATAGCCCAAAAATCTAAAATTATAAAATCTAAATTCAATGAAATTGTCAAAAATTCATCGTAGCGAATTTGCGACGTTAAAAAGTGTTGTAAATATGATGTCAAGACAAACAAAAACAAAAAAAGTGTTGTAAATATAAAGCAAATTGCAACATAAAATAGTTGATTCCCAAATTTGCTACTGACGGTTTTAACCGCTCATTTGTGACAAAGACATAGCTACAATCTGATTATCGTTGCCAATTCATCGCAAATTATAATTTGCTGCACATATGTTGTTGTAGCTATTTGTTGAATTTCTTGATACATTCATCATCACATATGATGGTTGTCCATCTTCTTCACTTCACTTGACCTTTTACTCTACCTAGAAAAGCTCATTGGGCCAATACAAAAGCCCGATTATTTATATAAACGTTACGACCGGTCATTAGTAATACCATAAAACCCAAAAAGTCTCAACCCCAAGAAAGCAAACGAATACAAGGGAAAAATTCCAATAATTCTTAAACGGGTCAATCCGATCAACAATCTAATATATCCGTTCCAGCCCATAAAGCCCATGCAAAATAAACATTGCCGGCGTGGAAAAAGAGCTCCTCGAAGATGTGGTGGCTCCGGCGATGAATAATTAAATTTCATCATTGGGATGACAATTTTGCAGCCTCATGTTCGTCGTTGTTGTCAACTACTTTTCTTACTAATCCTTTTCATCTGACTCGGTCTTCTAGTTTCAACATCGGTTAAATTGGTCCTCAGATAAGTTCTAATTTTGTTGTTTTAAATTACAACGTAGTTTCTTAAACGTATTGTAGAGTTTATTTTTATAAAAAAACAAAATTTATGTGGAAACAGAGTTGTTTGCAGGTCTTTGTTGTCAAAGAAAATTTCTTGCAATTTGTAGTTTCACTGAAATGTCAACGTATATGTGAACATGGAAAGCCTATCATATTCTCTAGTCTATATGGTGGTTATGATTTTGAAAATTAGTTATGGTTATTGGTTTTACAATTAAATTAATATGTGATAAGTAATATTGCAGGTCCACTTTAATATATAAGTTTATTATCAACAAAACCTAGTCCTAGTCCTATCCCCCCTACTTGTTGTGAAAGAGAGATTCTTTTTTTTTTTTTTTGTNTTTTTTTTTTTTTTTGTCATCTGATTTATTTATAACATAGAAACCAAAGTGAGATACAAGGGTGAAATACAAGAAGCCAGCGGGACTTTAACCCCCGGAATCTAAAGCCCTATGAAAGGGAAGC